>CM055117.1:514144896-514169896 GCA_029206835.1 Rana muscosa
GTTTTCTATCCCTGGAATGAAGATTGCAGAGATGCAAGGTACATGCTCTTCTGCCCATGCCAAGATCCGGTTCACCTCTCTTTGGGCTGCCCGACTGTGGGTGCCTCCTTGGTGATTGATGTAAGCTACTGCCGTAGCATTGTCGGATTGAACCCGAACTGGGTAGCCCTGTAACCTGTATGTCCAGGTTTTGAGGGCTAGATATACCGCCCGGATCTCTAGCACATTGATGGGCAGGATCCCCTGAGTCTTGGCCCAGGTTCCCTGGGTAGAAGCCTCCTCGAATACTGCACCCCAGCCCGATAGGCTGGCATCCGTAGATACCACCTTCCCGGCCACTGGGAGGAAGGACTTTCCCTTCCGTAAATTCCTGGCTTCTAGCCACCAATTGAAGCTGTGGCGTACTTGTGAGGACAGGCGCATGGGTATATCCAGAGCTTGGCTCTTCCTGTTCCAGGAGGCTAAAATATTGCCTTGAAGTAGTCTCGAATGAAACTGGGCGTAAGGGACCGCCTCGAAGGAGGCTACCATCTTTCCCAATAGTCTCATGCAAAGGCGAATAGACGGCCTCTTGTTTGCTTTGACCTTGTGGATCAGGTCTTTCAGAGACTGTATCTTTGGCTCTGGCAGGTATACCCTGTTTTGGGCTGTATCTATGATCATGCCCAGGTACACTATCCTTCTTTGGGCCTGGAGAGAGGATTTTTGTAAGTTTATAATCCATCCTAAATGCTCCAGGTATCCTACTGTAGTGTCTACAGCGTGATCCAATCCCTCCTTTGACTGATCTATTAATAGTAGATCGTCTAGATAGGCTGTTACCGCAATGCCCCGTGTTCTTAGGTTTGCTAACAGAGGAGCTAGCACCTTTGTGAATACTCTGGGCGCGGTGGCTACACCAAATGGCAGGGCCACAAATTGAAAGTGGCGATCTTCTACCGCAAACCTTAGGAATCTTTGGTGAGCGGGGAGGATTGGTATGTGTAGATATGCGTCTTTGATATCTATGGACGCAATGAATTCTCCGCCTTTTAAAGTAGCGACCACGGATCGAATCGTTTCCATTCGAAAATGGCGAACGTTCAGAAACTGGTTTAGATTTTTTAGATCCAGGATGGGTCTGACTTCTCCGTTCGGTTTTGGAAGCACAAAGAGGTTTGAGTAAAAACCTGAACCTTGCTCCTTTTGGGGTACCTCTGTAACCACACCTTGAGCTATTAAGTGATTCAAACCTTTGAAGAAGGATCCTCTTTTCTGTGGATCCTTGGAGTCTTGAACTTCGGAATTGAGAAGATGGGATCTCTCGAAATTCCAGTCTGTACCCTGAGGATATTGTGGATACCACCCATTTGTCCTGGGTTTCTGTCCGCCAAGTCGCTGAGAACTGACGAAGCCTTCCCCCCACTCGGCCGAGCGGGGGCGCCCCTTCAATGAGAGGTTTTGGGGGCTTGCTTATTAGCTCTTGAACCCCACGGCTTCTTGTTCTTCTGAGCCTGTTCTTTGGCTTTTTTGGGCGGCTGAAAAGGCCGTCGCCACTGGCTGGAGTCAGATTTCCCGGGAGCTGGGGAGAGAATGTGTTTAAAACAAGGTCTCTTGTTTTTCTTTCTCTCAGGTAAAAGTGTCGTTTTACCACTTGATATCTTTTGGATATATCTTTCTAAATCTTCCCCAAAAAGGCGTTCGCCATGGAACGGGAAACTTGCCAACAACTTTTTGCATGGGGCTTCCGCTGACCAATGCTTAAGCCAAAGTACTCTGCGCATCTGTACCAGCTGGAGTGTAAGGCGTGATGCCTGTATGATAGAATCTCTCATGGCATCCACTGTGAAGCATAAGGCTTTAGGCAAATTCTCCCAATTTTTAGCCTGCTCTGAAGGCAGCTCCTTCAGCCCCTGCTTTACCTGTTGGCTGACGACCTGACACATACCGACTGCTGCTACTGCAGGTTGGATAATTGAGCCGGCCAAAAGGAAGGAGGATTTCAGTAAGGATTCCAACTTCTTCTCAGAAGGATCTTTAAACACTTGTACATTATCCACTGGACATGTCAGGTTTTTATTTACACAAGAAATAGCCGCATCTACCGTAGGCAGGCTCCATTTCTTTAAAAAAATTTCCTCCATAGGATAAAGAATGTTAAACTTCCACGCCGCAGGTTTTTCTGCTGAAAGTTTTCAGACAGATACCAAACTTCACCCTTCACGGTGGGCTATGTGTGCCAACCTTCAGGGATATGGGTTCCTATTTAAAGGATACCTCTCCCCTGGGCCTTGTACAAGACTCTTACCAGGACTTTATAGCGAAATAGCGAAAGTGCTGGATCTTAGAGCCCAGTCCTCCGAAGAGAGACATTACAGGCGACGCCTCATGGATGAGGCCCGGATCCCATCCAGATTCAGCTCATTTGTAGGCGTCTTGGATGGATCCGAAAGCATAGCTCTTTTACCCCCAGAGGGTCTCTTTGGTAGAGCTTTCCTTTAGCACCTCCTAACGCGTCCAACACCTTTCGACACTGGCGAAAAAACTGAGGTACTTCCCTGATGGGAGGGGTTATATGGAGGGGAACTGTCTTCCATTGGTTGTGCCAGTGTCCAATCACCGCTGGTGACCCTTAACCCATTATGTAATGACTAGCTCTGTGTCCCGTGGTGTACGATAAAGAAAAAAGAATAGTTGCTCTATATAAAAGATGGCAAACATTGGCACCCCAGATGTTTTGGAAATACATTTCCCATGATGCTCAACTACACTGCAGAGTGCATGAGCATCATAGGAAAAATAGTTTCAAAACATCAGGGGTGCCAAGATTCGCCATCACTGGCCTAGGCTATAAGAAGATTGTTAAGATCCTGAAACTGAGCTGCAGCACGGTTTAACAGGACTGTGGTAGACAGATTCCCATTTATAAAGCAGAACCCGTTTACATGCATCAGATGATTTGCTAACTCGCTGGCTGTAACACTGCAAAATCTTGCTTCCCAGTGTGGTGGTAGCAGTGACACTATGCTGGTTTGGCCAGAGGCAGCATTATATAGATCTTTTATGTCAGACAGAAGTAGTGTGAAATGCACATCACACCAGCATTGTGGTGTGAATGGGGCATATAGAAAACAATTACTTTCTATGTGCCTCAGTGGTGACCTGAATTGATCCAGTGTGGAAAAATGCAGGTCATAGCACTCTGGGGGAAAAGCTCTTAAAGTAAAGTAAACTACACGATACTTAACTCTCCTTTAGCGGTCTGACAACCCTCGCCAGCATCTTCTACCCAGCTTTTTATTGGCCTGCACAGGATGATGTCATATGCCATGTATGAACAAGAATGCAGTTATCCTACCGCACCGGAATGTAAACCATGCCACACTTTAATATCTCAGTTTACATGCCAAAGAAGACTACCAGCATGCGGGTAGGTTTCTTTTACTGCAAGAGACATTTCATGCCTCTTCTGCAACAAAGAGCCTGCCTGTTCAGAGTCTTTGAAAGCAGGGCTTTAGTTCCACTTTAAGTAATCCTCAAGCCTCGAATGTGTATTTTATCACAAATAGTGTTAGGATGGCTCTCTCTCCAAATATTTATCTTTATCCGATGACAACAATTACTTAGTTTACATCTAGTGTTGCTATTCTTCAGTGTCCGGGCTGCCCGTGCATTACAGCCCGTCTAGACTTCTATAGGGCTTTGTCTAGAGAAGTGATGGCGAACCTTGGCACCCCAGATGTTTTGGAACTACATTTCCCATGATGCTCAGCTATACTGCAGAGTGGATGAGCATCATGGGAACTGTAGTTCCAAAACATCTGGGGTGCCAAGGTTCGCCATCACTGGTCTAGAGGCTGGAGAGGATCAGAGACTATACCATAGAAGTCCAAGGAGCTGTAATGTGTAGGCATGGCCAGGAAAGAAAGGATTTGCAGCGCTAGATGTAAACAGTATAACCGCGGACTTTAGATCGAGGCAAGTATTCATCTGTGGAAAGAAAGGGTGGATGTTAGGTCAGGGAAAGGGGACAGGAAAGATTGGCACGTCTTGATTTAGGGCTCATGCACATGGGGGTAGGGGTGATCAAACTGTAGCCCTACCACCTATTTTTAACCACCCCCCCAGCTGCCCATGTGAACAAGCCCTTAAATGAGGATCTTGCTGTGAGCAAAATCCTGTGTACAAGTTGTTAAATCTCGTACGGCCACAGGAGCCGTTAAAAAGGCACTTGGCCTTTAAAACAAAACTAAACCCTAGCATCCTTTACAACCAAGGAGGCTGACATCTTAGCCAGTTTACAGTTGCCATGACGCTGCACGTGATCAGCTATGATACCAGCCATTTATATCTTGACAGCTCGGCTGAGAGCATAAGCAGCTTGGACAGTTATTCATGGCATGTGATGGTTTTGGGAAACAGTTAAAGTGGAACTTAAGTTCTGTTCTCAAAAACTGAGCAGGAAAGTGCTTTAGGTACAGAAAAGTCATGCAACGTCTCTTCCGCAATAAAAGATTCCTAACCACCTACTTGCAAGTCTGCTTTGGAATGTGCACTGAGCTGTGCAAGCCAGCGTGGCCTGTGTCGAGCGAGTGACCTGTTGTGTTCACGAAGCAGCAGGGCAGCCGATCAGCACAGGGCCTGGAGGGATAAAGGAATATTCTGGCCAATAAAGTAAATAAAACACCCAAACATTTGACGCGCCTGAAGCGGTTTGAAAAACATGCCTCTGGGTACATTTTTTATATTGCCCTTCTCCTGACAGGAGAAGGGCAATCAGAAGACGCTAGTGTGCATGAGGCCTTACTGCAATTTTTAGCTTTCACATGGATCCCACATACATACTTCCATTTGTTTAACCACTTCAGCTCTGGAAGGTTTAATCCCCTTCATGACCAGGCCGTTTTTTTTTTGCTACTTAGCACTGCACTGGCGATTGCGCAGTCATGCAACGCTGTACACAAACAAAATTTATATCATTTTTTTCATACAAATAGGAGCTTTCTTTTGGGTATTTGATCACCACTGGGTTTTTTAATTTGGTGCTATAAACTAAAAAAGATCGACAATTTAGAAAAAAAATAAAACATGAGAGATTATGTATATATAGATATACACATACAATTTTTTTACTTTATGCTATAAAAACAATAAAAAAAAAAACGTAAAAAGAAAAAATTTAATGTCTTCACAAATTTTTCCCAAAATTTATTCTGCTACATGTCTTTAGTAGAAAAAAAAAATCCCAATAAGTGTATATTGATTGGTTTGTGTGAAAGTGATGCGATATATAGGATTTTTTGTATACTAGCAATGACGGTGATCAGCAACTTATAATGGGGCTGCGATGGGCATCTGACAATGAGGGCAACTGACTAACTGCCACTGACAATAATACAGTGATAATACTATACGCTGTCACTGTACTAATGACACTGGCTGGGAAGGGGTTAACAACTAGGGTAATCCACGGGTTAAATGTGTGCCTAACAATGTTTACTGTGTGTACTGTTTTTACTAAGCAAAAAAAAGGTGGCACATCACTGCTGTTTGTAGAGAGCCCTGTGTTGCTTACCTATACAGGGCTCTCTTCTGTCATTGGCTCAGCCGAACAGAGGGTCTGGGGCATAAATCATTGGCCGGGACCCGCTGATCGGCATCAAATGACAGCACAGCCAGGGTGGCGGACGGGTACTCCTGTGCCTCCTACACGGAAATAACAGATCACATACATCTACGTGATTTGGCACAGCAGGGCTGCTCTGCCGTAGTATAAGTGCAGCGGACGGTCCTGATGCAGTTAAAGTGGGGAAAAAAAAAAAAAAAAACACCACACACTGGTCTACCTGTAGGTTTAAAGTGATATTAAAAAAAAAAAAAACACACAACAAACATCTCATTCTTACTTTCTCCATGCAGTGGTTTTGCACAGAGCAGCCTTGATCCTCCTCTTCTCAAGTCCCCCCCCTGCTAGCACTCCAGACGCCTCCCTCCTGCCAAGTGCCCTAAGAGCAAGCAACAGGGGTTCCCAAGCAGGTTCGCACCTGAGCCACTGCTCTGCGTGTCCATTCACACAGAGCTGTGGCTCAGCCCCACCCCCTCTCCTCATTAGCTCACTGGCCGTGATTGAAAGCAGCGGCCAATGAAGAGAAAGAGAAGGTGAGGCCGAGCCACGGCTCCGTGTCTGAATGGACACAAAGCAGCAGCTCAGCTGCCCCCATAGAAAGCGGCTTGCTGTGGGGGCACTCAGCCAGAGCGCCAGCGAGGGACCTGAGAAGAGGAGGATTGAGGCAAAACAAATACACAGAGCAGGCAAGTATAACATGTTTGTTATATTTAAACAAAAATAAATTAAGCGATACTAAAGTCTCATTTTAAGTGTTTGTAAAGTCTTGTTAAAAAAAAAAAAAACACGTTATACTTACCTGCTCTGTGCCGTTGATTTTGCACAGAGCAGCCTGGATTCTCCTTCGCTGCTCCTGGCCCCTCCCTACTGTTGAGTGCCCCCAAAGCATGCTATGGGGGCACCCGAGCTGCAGCCTCTGTGTCCATTCAGACACGTAGCTGCCGTTCGGCCCCATCCCCTCTCTCTCCCCTGATTGGCTAACTGACTTTGATCGATAGCAGTGGAAATAAATCAGGAGGGAGGGACCTCTCAATGGACGGTGTACTCGAGTATGCCGTCCACTCAACAGTGTACGTTTAGGAGATTCACTGTATCTCCAGGTAGGCCTTATTATAGGCTTACCTGTAGCTAGAAGTGAAAAACCGGACTTTACTAAAAAAATATAAAAGTCAGCAGCTACAAATACTGCAGCTGCTGACTTTTAATATATGGACACTTACCTGTCCTGGGCGCCCACGATGTCGGCACTCGAAGCCGATCTGTCCCTTGGCTCTCAGGTAGAGTCGCCGCCATCTTTGGTAAGGGAATCATGCGGCTTCACTTCCTGGTTCCCTGCTACGCAATCCCACTGGTCCCTGCTGTGTTCTGGGACCTGTGTGTCTCCCAGAAGACAGGGGGGGGGGACTGAGTAGGCGCCGGACGTGGCGTAGGTCGCCACAGTGACCTATGCCCGGAAGTGGGAGCAAATACCTGGATTACACAGGTATCTTCTCCCTCCTCCCCCCTGAAAGGTGCCAAATGTGACGCCGAAGGGGGGGGGGGGGGGGATTCCAGAAAGCAGTTCAATTTTTGGGTGGAACTCCGCTTTAAGCTGGCCCAATGTAACTATGCACACAAACCTTACCTGGGTCTAGTATCTTCAGAACAGGAAGTGACGCAAGATCCAAGACCCCTTTCACATTGAGGCGCTTTACAGGCGGTTTTTGCGCTAAAAATAGCTGCCTCTTCTGCAGCCCCAGCGTGAAAGACCCGAGTGCTTTCACACTGGGGCAGTGCGCTTGCAGGACAGGAAAAAAATATATAAAAGTCCTGCAAGCAGCAGCTTTTGGGCAGTGCGAGAGCGCTGTATACAGCACTCCTCCACCGCTCCTGCCCATTGAAATGAATGGGCGCCGCTTTCAAAGCGATTTAAAAGTGGTGCTAAGCGGGTTCTTTTAACCCCTTCTGGGAAGGGTTAAATTTGCCACTATAACAGCGGTAAAACACTGCTAAAACTAGCAACGCTTTGCTGCTAACTCCCACTCCGCCCCAGTGTGAAAGAGGGTCTAGTCTAAATGACACAGAAGAAAGTAGTATACCCTGCTCTATTCAAAAAAAGAGGTTTTAGCTTTGGATATACTTTACTACTAGAAAAGCAATTAGCTTGTATTGTTACACATATACAACTTGGACTTTTCATCCCCCATCTTGTGTGGTAACAAGGCATGTTCACCCTGTGGTGATTCCCTCAGGCCAAAGGCTCTTAATGTACTTTCCATAGGGCCAAGCTGCCTGCACATATATCAGCTGGAACATAGAAAGACAGGTGCACAAAGCACTAAGCCCTTTTCTTTTATCCTGGAGACATATCACAGAAAATACACTGCTGAAACCAAAGCAAACATTCTAGAAGATAGGTTTCAATCCTAAAGCACCATCTTTTTACCCTCAGCCTGTCCCCACCCCCCTGGATTTCTCTTTCCCGCCACCATCACCGCCCTCTTTCAATTCAACGAGATGGCTGAACCTACGCCAAAAGCGTAGCGTACGCCATTTTACTACAAACGCTGCGCAACGACAACGGCGTAGCGCTATACAAACAACTCCATTCTACGTACGTTACGTAGCGATGCTGGGATTCACGTATCCCAGCTGCGAAAATGAAGGTAACGCGAGAAGAAGCGGTGCCGTTTATATAATGCGAAGGAAATATAGTCGGAGCGCTAAGCCGGTTAAAGCGGATTGATCTGTAGAGGATTCGGTATTAGAAAGAAGAGTTCATTTTACCGCCAGCTCCTGTTTCCTCTTCACTAGCTCGGCGAGTTCCCGGCGGGTATCAGGAATCTGAGGCGTTGTGGCCTTGTTATGCATCGCCATGATGGAGTGTGGAGAAGGAGGGAGGGGCCTGAGGAGTATATAAACCTGCCCACTTCCACTCCTCTACAGTGTGCGGACACGGAGTGTGAGGCGGGATGGCTGCTGCTAATCAGTGCGAGGCGCTGCTAATGAGGGAAAGCCACGAAAATGGACGTGCAGCAGCAAATATTTATTCATGAACAATGTCTTCGTTGTGTATTCGTCTAGATATACATAGCTCCCAGCTGCCTCTACTCAGAGGGGCTGTTCCTGTTTCCAAACTCTGTCCCTCTTTTCTCCTCAGCTGGCTGACTTTTTAGTCTAGACCTCTATAAGAATTTTTATTTTTGTTTCATGTTAAGGTTCACATTTTATGCGAATGGCTGCGTATCTCGTGGGTTTTTCCTGGAGTTTAAGTGCGTTTTTTGCGTTGCGGTTTGAGCTAAAGAGGGTGCGATTTTATTGCGTTTTCAGATGGGATTGGGCGCAGCTACGATTCTAGCGAAGGGGGAAGTGTGTAAAATTCAGGGGAAAAAAAAGAAGTATTCGCACACATCTGACCACAAGATGCGATTCAGTGCAGTTTCCATTGATGTCTATGGAGAGGAAAAGGGCACCCCAACGCAGTAAACACACAGGAGTCTTTTTGTTGCTGCATTGGCATAGATGTGAACAACCGTCATTCAACACAATATGTTTTTGGATGACATGTGACTAGGCTTTTTGGAACGCATCAAATTCGCAACAGACTGCATCCTTTTCTGTTTTTGCCGAGCAGACCAGAAGTAGGCTGATGTAAGCAGCCAGCAAAGTCCGTTTACACCCGGCCGCCCAAAGAGCTGACAAGGGGTCCACCTAGGGTTGCCACCTCATCCCTTTAAAACCAAACACGTTAACTACACAAGTTATGTGGCTGATTAAGGTGGTAATTTAAACTCACTTGGTGCCTTCTCTGCATTAAATTAGCCTCAGAATCTGTGTACTTCATATGTGTTCGGGTTTAAAGGGATGAGGCGACAACCCTAGGTCCACCCCTGTCCACTGGGCAGAAACTGAACAGGCACAGATAGGGTCTTTTTCACACGGACTGTCCGATCAGATCCGCCTTTCAGTTTTCAGGCGGACCTGATCAGACCCTGCAGTCTCCTTTATGGAGCGGCGGATGTCTGCTGACATCCGATCCTGCCCACCAAAACCAGATGGATGGTGGTCCTATTTTACATCCTTCTGGCAGATTGGATGGAAATGGACAGGCGATCTGCTTCCGTCTGATTTTTCTCATAGAGGAGAGTGGGACCGTGTCTGCTCTGCGGAGCGGACACGGACCAGTCATCCACCTGCTCAGTGGAGCAATCCCCTGCTGAACAAGGGGAATCTGTAACACGGAGGTGCCCGTGTGAAAGGACCCTTGCACTCACTAGTCACTTTATTAGGTACACCTTGCTAGTACCGGGTTGGACCCCCTTTTGTCTTCAGAACTGCCTTAAAGGGGAGTTCCAGCCTTTTTTTTTTTTTTTATGTTTATTAGAAGTCAGCAGCTACAAAAAGTGTAGCTGCTGGCTTTTAATAAACATACACTTGCCTGTTCCACTGTCCAGTAACGCGCCACCTGGAGCTCCGCTCCTCTCCCCCGGCGCCTCCATACATAGTGTGGGCACCCGGCCATGACAGCTTTCGGCTTCACGGCCGGGCACTCACTGCGCATGCGCAAATGGCGCAGCGCTTTCTGAGTGGAAAGGCGATCACCTGGGACCTGTCACGTCCCAGGTGACCGCCTACAGGTAGGGGCTGCCAAAAGGCGATATGACAAATCACCTAGGCGACCCCAGGGTGGAAGTGGGACAGGAAGTCCCACTCCTACTGAAGCCCCCACTCCCCCCCCCCCTTACAAAAAAAATGAATGCCAAATGTGGCATGTAAGGGGGCGAGGAGTGGATTAAGCGGAAGTTCCAAATTTGGGTGGAACTCCGCTTTATTTCTTTGTGGCATAGATTCAACAAGGTTTTGGAAACATTCCTCAGAGATTTTGGTCAATATTGATATGATAGCATCATGCAGTTGCTGCAGATTTGTCGGCTGCACATCCATGATGGGAATCTTCCCTTCCACCACATCCCAAAGGTGCTCTATTGGATTGAGATCTGGTGACTGTGGAGGCCATTGGAGTACAGTGAACTCATTGTCATATTTAAGAAATCAGTGGTGAGATGATTTGAGCTTCATGACATGGTGCATTATTCTGCTGGAAGTAGCCATCAGAAGATGGGTACACTGTAGTCATAAGGGGATGGACATGGTCAGCAACAATACTCGGGTAGGCCGTCGCAATTAAACGATACTCAATTGGTACTAAGGGGCCCAAAGTGTGCCAAGAAAATATGCCCACACCATTACACCACCAGCCTGAACCATTGATACAAGGCAGGATGTTGTTAACGCAAAATTCAAACCCTACCATCTGAATGTCATAGCTGAAATAAAGACTCATCGGACCAGGCAACGTTTTTCCAATCTTCTATTGTCTAATTTTGGTGAGCCTGTGCAAATTGTAGCCTCAGTTTCCTGTTCTTAGCTGACCGTAGTGGCAACCGATGTGGTCTTCTGCTGCTGTAGCCCATCTGCTTCAAGGTTTGATGTGTTGTGCATTCAGAGATGGTATTCTGCATACCTTGGTTGTAACAAGTAGTTTTTTGAGTTACTGTTGCCTTTCTATCATCTTTAACCAGCCTACCCATTCCCCTCTGACATCAACAAGGCATTTTGGTCCACACAACTGCCATTCACTGGATATTTTCTCTTTTTTTTGGACCATTTTCTGTAAACCCTAGAGATGGTTGTGTGTGAAAATTCCAGTAGATCAGCAGTTTTTAAAATGCATAGAGCAGCCATCTGGCACCAACAACCATGCCACGTTCAAAGTCATTTAAATCTCCTTTTTTCGACTTTCTGATGCTCAGTTTGAACTTCAGCAAGTTGACATCACCACATCTAGATGCCCAAATGCATTGAGTTGCTGCCATGTGATTGGCTGATTAGCATTTTGTGTTACCAAGCAACTAAACAGGTAAACCTAATAAAGTGGCCGGTGAGTGTATGTTATCCATTCTGTTCGGCTCCAATCAGCAGAGGATCTGCTCACTGATCAACAGACTGCTCTGTGTGAAAGGATCCTTAATGGCACTTTCACACTGGGGGGGGGGGGCATCTGCGGTAAGGCGGCCCTATTTTTAGCGGCACTTTACTGTCGTTTTAGCAGCGCTTTTTGGCCGCTAGTGGGGCACTTTTAACCCCCGCTAGCAGCCGAAAAAGTGTTAAAAAAGCTGTTGACGGGGCGGTTGATTTCAATGGCGGGGGTGTTTTGGGAACGGTGTATTCACTGCTCCCGCAGCGCACAAAAGATACTGCTTGCAAGACATTTTTTTGTCCCGTCCTGCAAGGGCGCTGCTCCAGTGTGAAAGCACTCGGGCTTTCACACTGGGGTGGCATTTTACAGGTGCTATTTTTAGCCCTTTAGCGCCTGGAAAAACTCCTCAGTGTGAAAGTAGAATGTGGATGTAAACCCTCACATATACCCAGTGAAGTGAACAGCTTCAGGTGATACACAGGGATGAAACAAATCTCCCTACATAAGTTTTACATACATATCTGCTGTCTTCAGCTTTATATACTGTTTAGAACGTGCAGATCGTGTTAGAACTTTCACTTCCTCATTTAGCACTGTGAGAGAAGTCTTGGATTACACTGGGAGACAGCTGATTGGAGGAAAGGCACACCTCCACCCCCTCCAGATAGGCAGAGACTTTCAGAGCTGTCCTGTAAGTAAAGCAGCTTTCTGCTAATCTATTTATAGCACCCTTCCTGACACAAAATTCATGCTGGTTTCATCACGTGTCCGAGAACTACTCAGAAGTTATGCTGATAACGGAGCAGGAAAAAGCCACGTGACTTAGTGCTTTGAAGAGAGATAAGAAAACATTGCAGATATATGTGCCCAGCTCAAATTTCATGAATCAGGCTTACATCCACTTCATTGTGGGTTCACACTGCTGCGGTGCAGACACTGCATGTAATTGACAGAATCGCAGCACATTTCTGTGCGAATTACATGCAGTGTCTCTGCGGTGCCATATGAGCCACGGATTTTTATGGCTCAAATTACACTGCATTCACACCAATCTGGTGCAGGACCCCCCCTTTTTTTTTTGTCCACACCAGAATCGGATCCCATGAGTGTTCACACCCATGCAACCCACTTCTGCGACTCATACTGTGTTTTGCAAACCGATTACGGGGTGTCAACTTAACATACACTCCGCAATCGATTGGCATGGACAGGTTGCGATTTAGATGCGGTGCCGAATCCGCCGCGAATTTGCTGTGAATTCGTACCGCATCTAGTGTATACCTAGGCTAAGGCCCCTTTCACACGGGCGATCCGATCAGGTATAGTTTTTCAGGCGGACCTGAAAAGACCCTCAAGTCTCTTCTGTGGAGCGGTGGATGTCAGTGGACACATGTCTGCTGACACACGCCACTATCCGATCCTGTCCGCCAAAAACAGATGGATGGGGGACATATTCCCCATCCATAATTGTGAAGTGAAAGGGAAATGATAAACGGTTTTAATTTTTTTTTACAAATATCTGAAAATTGTGGGGGGCATTTGTATTCAGCCCCCTTTACTCTGAAACCCCTAACTAAAATCTAGTGTAACCAATTGTCTTCAGAAGTCACCTAATTAGTAAATAGAGTCCACCTTTGTGTAATTTAATCTCAGTATAAATACAGCTGTTCTGTGAAGCTCTCAGAGGTTTTTCTAGAGATCCTTGGGTCAAGGATAAAGTTGTGGAGAAGTTTAAAGCAGGGTTAGGTTATAAATAAATATCCCAAGCTTTGAACATCTCACGGAGCACTGTTCAATCCATCATCCGAAAATGGAAAGAGTATAGCACGACTGCAAACCTACCAAGACATGGCCGTCCCCCTAAACTGACAGGCCAGGCAAGGAGAGCATTTATCAGAAGCAGCCAAGAGGCCCATGGTAACTCTGGAGAAGCTGCAGCGATTCACAGCTCAGGTGGGAGAATCTGTCCACAGGACAACTATTAAGCCCTGTACACACGATCGGATTTCCTATGGTTTTTAAACAGATGGATTTTTCCATCAGAAAACCGATGAAGCTGACTTCCATCAGTCTTGCCTACACACCATCAGTCAAAAAACCGACCGTTCCAAACGCGGTGACGTAAAACACTCCGATGAGCCGAGAAAAATGAAGTTCAATGCTTCTGAGCATGCGTCGACTTGATTCTGAGCATGCGTGGGTTTTTTAACTGATGGACTTGCCCATAGACGATCAGAATTTGCTATCGGTTTTTTATCCATCGGAAAAATTTAAAACATGTTCTATTTTTTGACACTGATGGAAAAAAGACCGATGGGGCCCATACACAATCGGTTTGTCCGATAAAAAAAATCCATCAGACTGTTTTCATCGGTAAAACCGATCGTGTGTACAGGGCTTTAGTCATGCATTCCACAAATCTGGCCTTTATTCAAGAGTGGTAAGAAGAAAGCCATAGGAAGTCCCATTTTCAGTTTTCAAGAAGCCATGTGGGGAACACAGCAAACGTGGAAGAAGGTGCTCTGTACAGATGAGACCAAAATTGAACTTTTTGGCCTACAAGCAAAATGCCATGTGTGGCGGAAAGCTAACACTGCACATAACCCTGAATACACCATCCCCACCGTGAAACATGGTGGTGACAGCATCATGTTGTGGGTATGCTTTTCAGCAGGGACATGGAAGCTGGTCAGAGTTGATGGGAAGATGGATGGAGCCAAATACAGGGCAATCTTGGAAGAAAACCTGTTATGCCGCGTACACACGACCGTTATTGATGTCATGGAAAAAAATGAAGTTTTTCTCGACTTGATTTTTCATGTTTCCTCTCAAGCCTGCCTTGCATACACACGTTCATGAAAAAAAATGCTCGAGCAAAGCGCGGTGCCGTACAACACGTACGATGGCACTATAAAGGGTAAGTTCCATTCGAATGGCGCCACCCTTTGGGACATTTTGCTGATCCTCGTGTTAATAAAGTCTGGGGAGAGACGATTCGCGCTTTTCAGTCCATTACAGCGTGATGAATGTGCTATCTCTATTACGAACGCTAGTTTTACCAGAACAAGCGCTCCCGTCTCATACTTGATTCTGAGCATGCGCATTTTTTTCCCTTCGTAAAAGCATACTCACGACGTTAAAAAGAACAACGTGAAAAACAACGAGAAAAAATAGAGCAGGTTCTAATTTTTTTTTTTTCTGTCATTTTTCTCGTCAAAAAATGCTCTGGAGCATACACACAACCGTTTTCCTGACATGCTTCATGGCAGCATACGTGTGGGTTGGCCCCGCCTCCATAACTACCCAATAGGACCCCCTCCGTATAAATTTTGGCTCTGGGCTCTCAGCCGTGTTCCTTTTTTGTCCTCCTCCGAAGGACTATATGTTCTAGTTCTCCTACCTGAAGACGATTGTTTCTACGATCAAGATCGGCCGACGATATGGTGTCTCATCCCTCCGATAAGCCTTGACTGTGAAGCAGGGTATGGAGTGTATGGCAGAGTAGCGCTGAAGAGCTGGATTATATCTTCCATTGGAGAGATGAGCGCGCACAGGCCTGATTACCTAGCAGTGTGCAGGTGGCCATTATCTGCTGAAAGCCCGGTGTGTGTATGGATGCGGTGTCCCTGGCCGAATCGATCGTAGGTGGTGGTAAGCTGTATCGCCTTCATGGCAGCAGTGTTTGTGTTTGTTGTATTGTATCTGCATTGTTTTCCTCGTGGTCAGTATATCCCTAGTAAGCGGCTGGTTCCCTGTGCGTTCCAGCCGCAGCTCCCTGTTCCTGGTTCATCCGCGGTCTGCGCATGCGCGGCCCGGAACTAAAGCGAGGCCTGGTTCGCGCATGCGCGCGAGTATCTCGGGCCTGTCGCAGCCGAGACATCACACGGCGCTAATTTTAAAAGCCTGGGGAAGCCTGTAAACGCCGGGAATGATCGTGGGCATAGCGGCGACTTCCCTGAGCACCTGAAGAGCTTACCCCAGGTAAGTGTTTGTTCAGAAGGGTCTGAATTTGTTTCACTTGTTCCTTTGCTGGAATCTGATTGTTTGCTTTTGCCATCTGCAGTGTCCCCCTGAATAGTCATGGACTCTTCACTGCCTCCTGGTGGCCAACCCTCTTGCAGTAGGTAAGACTGGGATTCTTCCTTTATACTCCCTGCTGAGGGGGGATGAGAGTGGAGTGTAGGGCTTTATTTGACCTTGTGCCTTTTGTCTCTCTCTCTCTATACTTTCTTTCCTTTCAGCCCTTCTAGGTCTGAACAACAGAGTAGTTCCCGCACACGTAGCGGTACCTCTAAATCACACCACCGGCACTCCTCTTCTGGCTCTAGACACCATGATTCTTCTAGATCCGGACGTCCCAGTAGAGACACTTCTCACCCCCCCCCATCTCATAGCAAGAGGTCAGAGAGACCATGTTGGGGGTGCAGGGCTCCGATTCCTGCCAGAAAATCCCTTTGTGATCATTTTTTTTCAAAGGCAGCCAATGAGAGGGAAGGTGCAGATAAACACCTGGAAGCATTGGTTAAGTGGGTCGTAAACGAGTCGCTACTAGAGAAAGATGCTAGAATACAGAATGATTCTCCTCCAGACCCACTGATTCCCTCGTTAGAACAGGGACAGGTGCATGAGACTCTGGAAATCTCTCAAACCAGCCATCCCTCAGCTCCTCCCTCAGAAAGTGGTTCGGATGTGGATGATCCTGGGATGGGGTTTGTATCGAGCCCCTTTGCTCGCACGGTTCCACTCTCCCGACACTCCTCTGCTCTATTGGATCATCCGGTGCTCCAGGATTCAAACTACAGCTATGTGCCATTCGAATCCATTTGTGGTCGGTCAGAACAAACACCAGGCAGGCTGTATGTAAGTTCCAACAGGAGAGAGCCTTTATTAGCACCAAAATCAAGTCTTATATACAGTAACAGAGGGAGTAACCAGAACATAATTTAACATGAGCTAATTAACTAAATCCTTTAGACCGCCAAGGTGACTCATAGAAATGACCTGTCAGGGTGGACATCCCGTCTCCTGTCTCAGTGCTATACAATACACATTATCATAAGTATAAACATCACGCATTTAGCAGGGTCAAATTAGCACAGAGGACAGACAGATGGCTGGAGGTGATTGCATTAGCATACCCTTAGAGTGAATGTGTGAACGTCCCAACAGTATGAATCAGTCACTCTAATATGGCATATTCAGGGTCCCCAGATTCTGTGTGTCTTGGGGGGACATGGACCTGAATCCAAAGTAACACCCCCTCAAGGGTCCCCAGGCATACAGCTCACAAAGAGCACCGTTCCCCCAAATACCAGGGCCCATGGTCGCAAGGCAAGAGGCTTGCATTCAGTCCCCTCCAAAAGCCTCTGTCCCGGCTAGGTCTGTCACACATCTCCCCTTTCGGCAGGAAACTAACATAGGAGGAGACCCCAAACGGGTTGACTCCGAAGTTAGTCCATAGTTCCATTCCCCCAATGCCGGCATCCACACAGTACCCCAAACAAATTGCTCCAAACAGAGCATTACTTACCCAGCCAACCTCTGCCTCTCTCAGACAACATACCCGCCGCTGGGGAGAGGCCTGGACTGGCTCTTCTCCCTGGAGTCCTTTCTGCCGCTGGAGAGAAGACAGGGTGACTGGGCTCAGTCCGTCATGCTGTTGGGGATCTGGGTCGACTGCCCGGCATCCCTGGGGTATACAAGTGGAGACTGAAGTCCCATCCACTTGTGGTAGGTGAAAATCCCCCAGTGCTTGCAAAGCAAGGCTGACATCCTCCTGTCTCAGTGTCACACCATTTTCTGGGGTTGTGTCAGTGAGGACTGAAGTCCCATCCAATACCACAGGACCTCCCTCTTCGGTTAGTTGAGAGAAGAGGCCCGTGTCACTCTGCTCTGTTGCCAGCTCTTCTGCTGGGTTGCTGTGAGTGGAGACCGCAGTCCCATCCACTGATATCCGCTCCTGTGGCAGTTGTGTGCCGATGCCAGTAGCATTCTGCCCTGCTGCCAGTGATTCAGCTGGGAGTAAAAGCTTTACTGCCTCAGCTTGTTGCTGGGGAGAGGGGCCAACTGCCCCGGCTCCCTGAAACTCCACAGTGGTTTCCGGTGCTGGGTAGAGGTGGGTATCACTCTGCCCTGTTGCCAGCACTTCTGCTGGGGACTCCACACCATCTGCTCTGGTTAACTGTTGGGGGGGAGATGGCCTGCTTCTCCTCCCTGCATCTCTGAAGTCCACTGTGAAAGAGGAACCATCGCCTTCTCACCTCGGGCCTCCAAAACTGCCACGGGTGTAGAGCAGGGGTCTGTAGTACTCTGTCCTGCTGCCAGTACTTGGGCAGGCAATGCATAATCCCTAACATCCTCTGAACAGTCCCTTAAGTCCATACCTTCTGTAATCTGTGGCTGGGGAGATGAGCCAACTGCTCTAGCTCCCTGGAACTCCATATCATCCACTTCGGCTTTAAGGGTGGCAATCTTCAGATTTTCCACTGCCGATTCTTCAGCCAGGCTAGCTCCCTGGAACTCCGTATCATTCACTTCGGCTTTAGGGATGGCAATCTTCAGATTTTCCACTGCTGATTCTTCAGCCAGGATTTCATAGTTGTCAACTGGTATTTCCTGATAGTCCCAGGCAAAGGGAGCCCCACCCTGCTGCTGAGCAGAGTTTAGCAGCTGTTTGTAGGCAATCTCCAGCTCCCATTCCTGAACGGCCAGAAACTCCAAATCTTCCTGTGCCCTTCCGAGACATTCAGTCTTTGTTCTCTGTGCTCCATTATTTGCTCCAAACGCCACTCCCGATCACTCCCAAAGTCAGGGTCACTGGACAGCCTCCAATACAACAATCCCAGGCCATCATAGTCAAAGCCTTCTGTGGGGCCGTCATCCGCTGACCACTGGCACTCTTGGGCTACATACCACCGGAGGGCTCTGTAGCTCTCGTCCAACCGCATCTCTGCCCGGATCAGCCTGCTTAACTCAGCTGTCCACTCCTGCTTTGGTTGTTCCCCCAATAACAGCATTCGTACTTCATACTGCGACCAGTACCTTACATGGATGGAGGGGAGAACTTTTCCCTGGTGTTGCTGCTCGAGGGCTAGCACTTTCTTCCAGAGTTCGCAGCGGATCGAATCCGACCATCCCAGCAGGACCTCCTCTGATACTGGTCCTCTATGCTGTATCTGCATCTCTCGCAACCTCCTTCCGAATTCCTCTTCCATGGCGGCTGGTTCTTTAGGCGTTGTCTCCGATTGCCGTATTTCCGCCATTCTCCACTCATGTTGCCGCTCTAGTTCTCTCTTTTGTCGCTCTCGTTCTCTCTCTTGTCGCTCTCGTTCTCTCTCTTGTCGCTCTCGTTCTCTCTCTTGTCGGGCATCCTGCAGCTGGATGTCTTTAATGGCTTCCTGTATGGCGGTCTCTGATGGGTTAGCCCCATATAATGCCAACCGCTGCCGCACTCGTTGCTGAAACAAATCTTCAACTGACCGGGGTCCTGCATCACCCTTCTTCTGGTCCATCTCGGCTCTCAAGTAGGTCTTTCAGCGTGACTTTCCTGCAGGCTGCATAGCTGGTCCTTCACTGTGGTGGTTTGGAGTGTCCCAGTAACTGGAGAGCAAATCCCACCGCTGCCAACCAATGTAACGAGCCCCTTTGCTCGCTCGGCTCCACTCTCCCGACACTCCTCTGCTCTATTGGATCATCCGGTGCTCCAGGATTCAAACTACAGCTATGTGCCATTCAAATCCATTTGTGGTCGGTCAGAACAAACACCATGGCAGGCTGTATGTAAGTTCCAACAGGAGAGAGCCTTTATTAGCACCAAAATCAAGTCGTATATACAGTAACAGAGGGAGTAACCAGAACATAATTTAACATGAGCTAATTAACTAAATCCTTTAGACCGCCAAGGTGACTCATAGAAATGACCTGTCAGGGTAGACATCCCGTCTCCTGTCTCAGTGCTATACAATACACATTATCATAAGTATAAACATCACACATTTAGTAGGGTCAAATTAGCACAGAGGACAGACAGATGGCTGGAGGTGATTGCATTAGCAAACCCTTAGAGTGAATGTGTGAACGTCCCAACAGTATGAATCAGTCACTCTAATATGGCATATCCAGGGTCCCCAGATTCTGTGTGTCTTGGGGGGACATGGACCTGAATCCAAAGTAACACCCCCTCAAGGGTCCCCAGGCATACAGCTCACAAAGAGCACCGTTCCCCCAAATGCCAGGGCCCATGGTCGCAAGGCAAGAGGCTTGCATTCAGTCCCCTCCAAAAGCCTCTGTCCCGGCTAGGTCTGTCACAGGGTTTGATTATGCCTTAGTTCCTGCTTTAGTGAAAGCAGTTAGAGAAGTTCTGAAATGGAAAGATCCAGTTATATCTCCTCCCAAACAAAGGAAACTTTTTAAACAGCTCAGTAAAGAGCGACATTATTTACCGTTTGTCACGGAAGTGGGTGCCATTATCTCAGAAGAATGGGGTAAAATGGACAAGAAAAGTTCTATGCAGTCAAAAATTGCAAAATTATATCCTTTTAAGGAAGAAGAGGTAAAACACCTTGATTCAGCTCCCATGGTTGATGCAGCTTTAATGCGTTTGGTTAGATATGTAACCCTTCCTCTGGAAGATGCGGTCTCATTCAAAGATCCTCTAGAGAGACGGATTGACTCAGATCTGAAGCAAATCTATCTGACAGCAGGTTCAGTATGTAAACCAATTTTGGCTTTAACAGCTATCTCAAAAGCCCTAGAAGCATGGTCAGACAATGTGGATGATTCCCTCAGAAGCATCTCTGAAGAAATGGCGAAAAGCTCTCCTATTCAGGAAATCAGGCTAGCATCTGCCTTTTTGGGGGAGGCCTCTATTGATGTTATTCACCTAGTGGCTCGAGTAATGTTGTCAGCGGTTACCGCACGCCGTGCTTTATGGCTCCGTCCCTGGTCGGCGGATCCAGTTTCAAAGCAAGCTTGGTGCCGCATTCCCTTTGAGGGCTCATCCCTCTTTGGCAATAAACTCGATAATGCCATTTTCCGGGCCACGGGTGGTAAGTCGGGGTTCCTCCCTCAGGACAGGCGTTTGCAGAACCAGAAACGCACCTTTTCGAGGGCACAGAATACAGATTGTGCAAGGGAAGCACGCAGCTACAGACCTGGTCGTGAATTTTCAAGGACCTGGAAATCCAGACAGTCCTCTTTCAGGAAACCAACTAAAAGTACTCCGTCTGGTAGTCGGGAGTCTACAAAGTCTTTTTGAAATTGGGCCCGTTCAAACATGTCAGGTGGGGGCACGTCTCCTCCACTTCCGGCATGTTTGGGCGGCCTCAATTCAAGATTTTTGGACCATCAAGACGGTCTCTTCAGGCCACACGTGGGTCTTCAACAGCACCCCCAGGCTCAGATGCATACCCACAAGTCTTCCAAGTGCAGAAGAAAAGAAACAAGTCTTACTAAGTTACGTAAGCTCTTTATTAACTCAAGACGCAGACATTACTGTTCCAGAGGGCGAACGAGGAGAAGGCATGTACTCCCCGTTGTTCATGGTACAGAAAAAGAACGGTACCTGGAGACCAGTAATAGACCTAACGCATCTCAACCGATTTATACGGAAAGAAAGATTCAAAATGGAGTCACTATTGACAATCCAGCAGTCAGTCCATCCAGGAGATTGGCTAGTGTCAATAGATCTGAAGGATGCATATTTCCACGTTCCAGTGGCTGCAGACTATCAAAAGTACCTCTGCTTTGCTGTAGGCGATCAACACTTACAGTTCACCTGCCACCTTTTTGGTCTCATGACATCACCTCGTGTGTTCTCCAAGGTTCTGTTAGCCATTGTGGCTCTGCTCCGAGTGAAAGGAGTTTGTCTTCATCACTACCTAGACGACCTCTTACTTCTAGCTCAAGACAGATGTCAACTCTTGGAACACAAGTGTAGCGGCCTCACCTCTCTCCCTTTCTTTATCGGTTATATGGCTGTTGTCTAGGGGTACCTGGGAGAGAGAGATAAAACACACCACGGCCCATGTCCTCCGTAACTGGGAGGTGAAGGCCAGAGATTGGGCTTTTGTGTAGGTGTCCTAGAGTCAAGTCCAGTCCTTCGTCCCTGACTCCTTTTGCTTTAGTAACCCAAGTTCCACACAGTGAATAGGTACAACTCTGTTTTATTGCTTGGCAAGAAGAATAAAACTATCTTTCTCCTTTGGAAAATGAGGGGGACAGATCGAGGCACAATCCTTTCCCTTCTTGCTGCTGCCCACTGTGCTGTCACCAGTGGTGAATAGTCACTGCCACTGACTAGGTAATATAGAACGTGAATTACCTTCGCTCACTTTGCCCCTGTCAGGGGAAGAAATCCATCCAAGGGAGAAGTGGAGGCCTCTCCGTCACCAGCAATGCTGCGCCAGGCTCTTCAGAGAAGTTACTGTGCACCAGTCCTCACAAACTCAGACACGGGCACCCAAGGAGTTAGGGCCCCCTCGGATTCCTTCATCCTCGCGGAACTCAGTCGAAGGTACTGAGCCCCAGGCATCCGCCATAGTACCTCACCCCAGGCTAAAGGTGCCTGAGATGGACTCCATCCCTGCTCCAGCTAGGCCAAGGGCGCCTAGGCCTGAAACACCGGAACGCCAGCACCCAAGCTGAAGGTGCCTGGGTGCGGCCGCGTCCTCCGACTCTCTCCCCAAAACAGGGCGTCCGCCCCTTTTATGGCCTCTCCCTTTGCGTCACAGCGGGTTCCCCGCCCCGCTGTACCAGCTCCAGGGGAGGACAAAAAAGGCACGGTTCGCGGTGTGAGTTCAACTCCGGCCCCAGGCAACAGCGCCACCCAGGGACCCCAAGGAACCTCACACCACCAGAGTCCTCACATAATTCAAATACCCGCTACACAAGAATATAGTAATCGCCACTCTCCAAGAATTCGGGTGGCTCCTGAATTTGGAGAAGAGTCATCTCATTCCAACACAGTCCCTTGTGTTTCTAGGTGCCCTCTTCAACACAATAGACGGCACCATTTCATTGCCCGAGGAAAAGATTGCAGCAATCCGGGACAGGATCCGCACAACACTTGCTTCCTCTCACCTGTCTGCTCTTCAATGCCTGAAGGTAATCGGCACCATGACAGCCACCATCCCTATGGTGAGGTGGGCTCAGTGGCACACTCGCCCATTCCAGAAGGGGTTCCTCCAGCAATGGGACTCCCCCAGCAAGAGTCAACGCATCAGGCTCACTTCATCCATGAGAGAATCTCTTCTTTGGTGGCTTCAGGGGAAGAATCTCCGCAACTGTCACACAATCCGTCCCATCACTTGGATTACTGTAACTTCAGATGCCAGCAATCAGGGGTGGGGCGCTCATTGCCTGTCAGAAATAGCCCAGGACAGGTGGAACACACCGTTCCAAGGAATTGTGTCCAACATACTGGAGTTGCGGGCTGCCTTCCAGGCGCTCATGTCCTTCCGTCATCTGTTGACAGATTCTTCTGTGATGCTCAGGATGAACAACACAACCGCAGTTGCTTACATAAGGAAGCAGTGTGGTACCCGCAGCTGGTCCTTACTCCGGGAAGTAGAACCAATCATGACCTGGGCCCAGAAGTACCTATGCAACATCTCTGCAGTGTACATTCCGGGGGTCCAGAATGTTCAAGCGGACTTTCTATCACGAACTCAAATGAACAACTACCTCTATGTGTAGAGACCATTAGTTTTCAATTGGCTTCTAACTCTGGGAGTGTTTCCAGAAGTGGATCTGTTTGCGTCCCCATGCAACCACAAGCTGATCAAGTATTACTCGAGGTATCGGGATCCCCAAGCCTACGGGATAGATGCTCTCACAGACCGGTGGAAATTCAGTCAGGCTTATGCCTTTACCCCAGTACCTGTGATACTTCAATTCCTTCACAGACTCAGAGTGGAGAGAGTAGAAATCAGTAATTCAGTTTTGGCCCAACAGGCCATGGTTCTCCCTCTTGACTTCACTCAGTTATCGGGACTGAATCCCTCTACCCCTCAGACCGGATCTCCTATCTCAGGGCACGACATTGCACCCATGCCCAGCTCATCTGCACCTGAGGGTATGGTTCTTGAGAGGGGAAGGCTGGAAGCCTTAGGATGTCCAGAAGAAGCCATGTCGACTCTCCTTAACGCTAGAAGAAATAGCACCAACAAAGTTTATGAGCGTATCTGGTCAAAATTTACAGATCATATGTCTTCCAGGGCTAATTCCTGTAATTCTCCAGAAGTCCAGGATGTACTTAGTTTCTTACAAACAGGTTTGGACTTACCTTTAGCAGTAAGCTCTCTTCGAGTGCAAATCTCAGCCATCTCAGCATTTACAGGAATCTCTTGGGCCAATTATCCCCTGATTCGCCAGTTCTTTAAGGGTGCTGTCAGACTTAGACCACAGAGAAAACCAAAGTTCCCCAAATGGGACCTACCTCTTGTACTGGACTATCTTACCACACTCAGCACAGATCCTGAAAACCTCTTCCTAGTAGCGGTCACCTCAGCTAAAAGAGTGTCTGATATCAGAAACTTGGGTTCAAAAGAGCCTTTCCTGACCTTTTTCCCAGATAGAGCAGTATTAAAGTGGTTGTATACCCACAAATATGAAATGCACCTACAGGTAAGCCTACATTAAGGCTTACCTGTAGGTGCTTGCAATATCTCCGAGACCTACACGGTCTCGGAGATATTTGCAAAAAAGAGTGCACCGCTATCTACGGCGCATGCGCGCCGTAGATAACGGCGCAGGCGCACTGAGCGCAGAGGCTCTTTGAATGGCAGTCTGCCGGACACTGCCGGAATTCGCGCATGCGCGGGGATCGTGCCGTTCCCCGTGCATGCGCGGGAGTGACGTCATCGCCGCTCCGGCCAATCACAGCGCCGGAGCGGCGATACCCGGAAGTCACTCCGGGTATCATGGATGCGACGGAGGACGTGTCCGAGGACCGCTGCGGGGGCTTCGTTCTAAGGTAAGTGATTGATAATGAGCTAGTATGCTAGTCATACTAGCTCATTATGACTTTGCCTTGCAGGTTCTGAAAAAAAAAAAAGTTTTGCGGTATACAACCGCTTTAATTCCCATGCTGGGTTCAAACCCGAAAGTTACATCTATCGTTCATGAAAATCAGGAAATTGTATTGCCCACTTTTGGAACTTCTGAAGGTCAAGATGTTCATCCCCTTGATGTGGGCCACACATTAAGTCAATACCTGGAAATGACATAGTCTTTCAGACAAACAGACTTTCTTTTCATTCTTCTTCACGGAAAGAACAGAGGAAAATGGGCCTCAATCAGATCTATTGCTGCATGGATAGTTAAGACCATCCAAAGGGCTTACAAAGCAAAAGGTTTGGCTCCTCCAGAGGCAGTAACTGCGCACTCAACCCGGAGCATCTCTACTTCTTGGGCAGCCTCTCGTCATGTCGCACCTG